>CM050168.1:61653521-61678521 GCA_027410445.1 Discoglossus pictus
GAGAGAACTTAACATAATGCAGAAATGACATAGCAAAGAGCAAGAACCATGAATAGAGGATGTGGCTACGTGGTGGAATTCTACATTGCTAATGATTTAGAATTTTCAAATGCATTTTGAATCAATTCTAACCCAAATCACAAGCATAGTCTTGTTTTGCTGAACCCGGCAAAGTTAGAAAAGCTCATTTATGCTATATTGTCTTTAATTGTGTTAATCAAGTCATCATTGATTCTACAAAAAGTCAAGTATGGATTATGTAATGTGCCATTTTTAAATGGTAGAAATCTGTAAAACTATTAATAGCGTTTAATAATTAACTATTAATAGCTTGAAAAATGTTTGAGGTGGCCCAGTCTAAATATGGTGAAAGAAACCACTATTTACATTTTTATGATAGCTGGAGCTTGTCCCTTTAAGTAACATTAATTTGATGGCACATGGAACACAATTTTTTTTTTATTGAATTTAGAAGTGCAAGCTTTAAACATTACCAAAGTTGTATTTTGCATGAGCAGTTAGTGAGATGGTTTCTCGTGAGGTAGGACCATTAGATGAAGAGGAAAACCAGTTCGGAACTATATGTAAGATAATATTTTTAGGCAGAAAAAATAGAGTTTTTTAACCACTTCTTAATAAAATAGAGTACCCCCCAAAAAAATAGATACAGATCACATACATAGTTGTGAGCAGGCGGGTTGTTCCTAAAGCTGCGGGCTCGCGTAGCTAGCCTGCAGGCCTCGCAAAATTTACGGAGTTACGAAACAAAAATACGAGACGCGTTACGACCTCGCAAAAAACGCCCGAAATCCGCGCACATGAAATTATGAAAAACACAATAAATACACACAACAAATACATAAAAAACTTACCTACAGCAAGGGGGGGGGGGGGGCACCCAGGACCTCTGCAAGTGAAGTTACACCTCGATTTAACTCCAAATTTCGGAGTTTAGACACTCGAAAATCCCCAAAGCGAGAGAAAAAATGGCCGCCGAACAAAACGAAAACGAGGCTAAAGGACCCTAAACACACAAAACACCACCAAACACCTACGGATTTTCCGAAAAAGTCGGACCACATCCGCAAACAAGGACGCAAAATCAGCCACAGCCGCATACCACACATTAGGCGCCATTTTAGAACACTAACTTATACAATCCGGAAGTACACAGCTACCCTAACAGATTTGCCTTGCGCACGCACACTATTACACTACACACTGCACACATTCATGACGCTTACACAGCAGCTCCACAGCACTGATGCTGCAGCAACATGAAAACAGATTGCCAGCTCTTCAACACAATGCTTCCTGCATATATTACTTCACAATAGGTAAAGTATATTCATTTCTTATTTTATTAATTATTCATTGCCATACCAAAAAAAAAAAACACCAACGCTGCTCATAGCACACAAACAACCAAGAGCCTTGCAATGAGCGCTGAAGGATCTTAAAACACAAACAAAATTAATTTTGCACGCAAACAACATTACCTGCCTTACAATCTTATTGCCGTCATTTTTTGGAAAAAACAAAGTTTACCTCATTATCAGCCTCCAATGTAAACCTCCCCACCTATCTCATTGTCTAAGTACTAATGAAAGGAGGTGAAAGATTTCAACTGCAATAGCATTATTCAAGCCTTACCAGGACAACGTAATCAATGTTACCGCAGCTGAAATCTTCTACTGCAGGAGGGGTCCATAAGTGGCCCTTAAGGAGGTAAACTCTGTTTTTAAATCATATTTTCTGGCTAAAATTTGCTTTAATGCTCTTTTTTACATGGATTTTAATGTTAATAAATGGCAAACTAAAAAATAGGTTTAACATAAAAGGTGTGTACACTGGCCCATCCATGATCTAGGTGCAATGTAATAGTGCCAGTACTTAGCTTGAATTCATGCTAACTAAACAAATTTTGATTAGCATTTTAGTTGGGGTATAAACCCATACCGGAAAGACCATGACTTTCAATAGTGTGTTTATGTGCATTGTTTAGCAAACTAAACCTTCTAACTTTTCATAACTTCCTACCTATGTAAACTCTCACTTCCTTCCTATTCCTTATCTGCTCCTCCCCAGGTTCTGCCTCTTCCATTCCCTTTAGATTGTAAGTAGCGAGTTTCCAATCCTGTAGGGTGCTTTGGGAGGGTATATTCTATATTTCCTTGTTCTTATCCCCTGTACAGCTCTACGGAATATGTTGGCGCATTATAAATAAAAGTTAATAATAATAATAATTAACTGTTTTTAAAGGGCCGGATGGTCATATGACTCGGTATAGACTGCAGTGGTTAAAGGAAAACAGTTATGAAGGACAGAAGCATCAGCTGGTGCAGCCTCGGATCCTGTGGAATGCGAACATCTACAAGGAGGCGGACATGCCGACTGTCAGCTACTTAGACTTCTTGGATACTGATGAGGGTCTGAAAACGTTCCTGCAGAACTTCTTGCTTTATGGGATTGCCTTTGTCGATGATGTTCCAGCAACCTCAGATGACACCCAGAGAGTAGCCGAAAGAATCAGCCATGTCAGGTGAATAGAATAGCTTAATTATTGAGCCATCCTTACAGTGACACAGCAAAGGTCCAAGCTATTGCAGAAGAAACAAGTAAACAAAATTAATATAAATACAATAGATTTGTTATTACAAATTTTGAGTGGAAATGTTTCATAACTGAGAGTCAACATTAGGTATCTTAAACGACCACTCTAGTGCATTTACAGGCAAAGCCTATATTTTTGTGTGTTCGACTACTAAAAACTGTATTCAGTGTAAAATTATTGAAACATAATATTTTTTCTTACTTTTGAAATTGTCAGTTTACCCAATGCCAAGCTGCTTCTCTCCATCTACCTGTGGTTAGCTCTGCCTGGGGCCTGGATTAAAATAAGTGGGACCAGTCTTAGGTTCTGGTTTAGACTGAGTATGCTTAGTAAAGGGGGCAGGGCTATGATGTGTGTAATCATTGGTCCCGCTCCATGATGTCACTGAATGGAGCCAATGGGACAATTACAGTGAGATTTTACCTTCAATCCCTTTTTTTGGACAGTGGGGGTATAAGTTATTGTGGGGTGGGGCCATTGACTCAATAGCCCTGCCTGCTTCCAAGCTCCATGATGGTCCATCCCCCAGGCAGAGCTGGCCACGCCCCTGATAATGCACAGGGCGGTGGAAAAAAGCTTAGGGGGAAAACTGACCGTCATAATTACATACTGTTTTTAATAGTCTCATCCCAACAAACAAACATATAAGCTTTACTTTTAAATACATTACAATATCGATCTCTCTAAGTCATTTTATCTTAGGCAATTTACTGAACTCTCACAATGGGGAGTGTTAAAGGAGAAGAGCAAGTTCAGTTTGTTAAAGTATTATAATTATTTCAATTTTTGCAATTAAAATGATCAGTGCCTTTTATTATTTGACCTACTGGGCATACTCTTTCTTTTTATCTCCATGTGAGAGATAATTAATGACTCTAGAAAGAGATGATTAGAGACCTTACAAGTCACTGGTTACTTTTGTCCAGACATTGGTTTTCATTTTATACTAAATCTTTGTGACCTTGCCATGTTTTATACATTTCCTCGTGGTGTCAAAACTTGATATAACTCCTATTCCTATGCTAATTTGCAGGGAAACTATTTATGGTAAAATGTGGAATCTCACCTCCGACTTCTCACGAGGAGACACTGCGTATACAAAACTAGCTTTGGATCGACACACAGACACCACCTACTTCCAAGAGCCTTGTGGGTGAGTGCAGAATGATATCACACTTTGTTTACTGGTTTCCATAAAGACCAGCTTAGGTTTGCGCTTTGTTCTCTCTCTCTCTCTCTCTCTCTCTCTCTCTCTCTCTCTCTCTCTCTCTCTCTCTCTCTCTCTCTCTCTCTCTCTCTCTCTCTCTCTCTCTCTCTCTCTCTCTCTCTCTCTCTCTCTCTCTCTCTCTCTCTCTCTCTCTCTCTCTCTCTCTCTCTCTCTCTCTCTCTCTCTCTCTCTCTCTCTCTCTCTCTCTCTCTCTCTCTCTCTCTTTCTCTCTTTCTCTCTTTCTTTCTCTCTTTCTCTCTTTCTCTCTTTCTCTCTTTCTTTCTCTCTTTCTCTCTTTCTTTCTCTCTTTCTCTCATCCTTTCTATATAGTGACCCTCCCGCAAATGGGCCCCTAATCGGCTACCTTCCAATCACGACCATCTTGTTCTTGCATTTTTCTTTTCTGGTACTGGTTCTCCTGAACCTTTTTAAATCCTTTGATATATCTGAAGATTTATCTTATATGCCTCTCTACCTTCTCCTCTATACATGTTCAGGCCATGACATTTTTCCTTATAAGTTGGACCCTGCACCACTTTCATTGTTTCTAATTTATTAATATTCTTTTGTAGATATTGTCTCAGGAAGTGGACACAGTGTATTATAACTGAGGCTTGACTATATAGAATTAATACCTCTCCTTTTCTGCTACTAATTCTTCTTCCAATACAACCAAACATCCTATTGGTGTCTCCTGCAGCTTTGCTTCTTTTTCGTAAAGGTATACCTAAGTTTCCCTGTTTTGTCCTCTCTCTAATCGAACACATGCTCCTTATATCAGAAACACACATTACGTGGAGTCATTCTATACATACACAGATTTATTTTATTTAAAAAAATATTTTCCACACCCAGGGCTCCTTACAGTGTACCTACCAACAGAAACATTGCATTTAGGTACGTTTTTTAACACTATTTAAACTTTGAAGCCAACAGCAGCACAGTGCAGAAATGCCCCACAGCAATGTCTGAGCTCCTCCTGTTTCATTGTGCAGTAAAAAACATGACTACACATTCCATGATGCTTTGCTGCACAAACTGACTTCACAGATTGAAACAATGTTATTGCTGCCTGTGATTGGCCAAAATGACAGTGAATTTTATGCAAATTTTAGCAGGGATTTTCAGAGGTGTTAATCCTCAAACTCAAGATATTTAGCAAACTTTAGGGTAAGTTTATTTATATTTATTTTGGTATTTTTTCATGCAAAAAAAGTTTTCATACACTACTGATTCTCCTCTATCACATGCACTCATAATCCATTAAACTTAAATATGCCTTTAAAATGATGTTACCAGGAGCCTGTTTTGTGAGATGGGATGTGTAGGGTGCAGTAAAGCTGTGATGCTTCTTTCCATATTTTCAGGGCCATACAAATCTAGTTCTGCCTCCTCACCATCTCAGAGCTACTTCAAGCTTAATAAGTACTGAAGATACAAAGTGTTCCCATAACAAAGTCATGTGAGGCTTCAAGCCGCTTTCTAGTTGTCCCATAATTCTCAGTTTAATCCCTTTCATTTAAGATGTCGCAGAGTAATAGGCTTTGTTTTTTTGTTCTAATCCCACTAAATCTTTTCACGACGTGTTATAAGCACAATTTGTTCTGCATACCCTGACTAGTTTTTTTTTTTTTTTTTTTGTAGTTAATCCCAGTGTTAACTTTCTAGTGACTCTGAAGCCTGATATTTTGATTGTATAATAAAATATAACACTATACACACACTAGGTTTGCGTGTGTATGGTCTTTCCTGTATTAGCCTTTTTAGAAAGTAAAAAAATGAAATAAACACAATACTTTTAAACTTTTGATATGCAATTATTTTTACTTGGTTTCTGTTTTTCTATTTTACTTTCTGAGCAGCTCTTCTCAGTTTTTTCCATTAGTCCAACTGAAAGCAATGGCAGTTTCTGCTGCCACAGTCCCACCATACAGAGAGAAGCTTCCTCAGCAGTCCAACTCCTATCCTTTACATCATTAGAAACCATAGATCCCACTTTTGCCTAATTGCATTCTAAAACTATATATTTTTTCTGTTTTTCAAATAAAGTTGGATCGTCGGTTTCTAATGATATAAAGGATAAGAGTTGGACTGCAGAGGAAGCTTTAATTCAATAATAAAACAAAACATTCATGTTAAAAGGTGACTGCAATTTTATTTACTGTATTGAAGTAGAATTGATAGCAGACAAAACAAATATACATAGAAAATAATAAAAACACCTTCGCAGCTCCATTAGTGACTTTAAGAAACCCCTTAGCAGTGTCTTTACCAGTTTCTTGGAAACAGAAGAGAAGTTTGGTTCTGTTCTGCAGCTTTGATACAGGATAACACCACTACAGTATTTGTTTCACTCCAGAAATACAAGATGGGTAAACTAACAACTAGACTAATGGAGTTGTCCAGTGCTGCATAGTGACTCGCCCGTCAACAATGACAGGTTTAAGATTGTAACGCTAGCAATGCTGTTTGCCACACAATGTGGGGCTTTTGCTTCTCTGCGCACCTTCGGCGCTCATCGCGATCCCCGAAGTCCATTGTCAAGAGGAGGGATCAGCTGGCCCACCAATGAATGGATCCCACCAGTTAAGCCCTCTTCTCTGTGGGTTCCTGTGTATTGGTGCTATGGTTTCCCTAGAAGGAGCCCTGCTTCAGGATGTGGGCAAGATGGCAGTTAGTAAGTGACTTTATCCCAAGCACTGAATAGGAATTAGTTTTAATGAATCCTGTTCCCTCACTATATCTAAACCACACCACAATAAGTAGAGAATAGGTTTTAGGATAATGTTCTGCTCCCATTCCCAAAACAGCACTTAGTCACTTGAGAAAGCTAAAGTTCACTTTGTTGGTGTTGTCATGGCAACGTGCTTACGCAGCTATTACTATTGTTAGTTTGGTACATACTTGACAAACAAGTGTCTTTTTTTTTTTTTTTTCTTCGACTGCTCTATGGTCCATTAAAACTCCTGTTTTATTATTAGTAAAAGCAACATTTAATATTAACTTTCAGATGAAGCTCCAGCTGATTCTCTCCACCCTAGTAAGGTTATATAGGGAGCAGAGGATAAGAGACAAGTCTAAAAGGGGTTTTAATAAGAATCAACCGTTCAGAAGTTGCTTCCACAGTACACAACCCCATTACATCTAAGACATGCTCATAGGTCTGTAAGGAAGTCTAAAATAGTTACTTAGTGGACAAAGCCTCCAATATGTTTTTACATCCCTACATCTCTTCTCTCATTTCCAAGTATACTCCAAATTGCCCTCTTCGTAATTCTCAGGACTTTTTCCTTTTCTTCTTCTTTGATCTCCTTCCACCCTGCCTACAGAGCCTTCCCCGTGCTGCTCCTACCCTTTGGAACTCCCTACCTCCCACAGCTTGTACAACTTGTAGGTATCACCTGACCTGTAGACTCTTTCTACACTTACTCCACTTACTATTAATTGTTCATCTCCCCCACCTTGGTCCCGCTGGGCCGCACACAGGCCTATATTTGTGGATATCCTTGCTGCAAGCAGGTGAGACTATTACTTCTTCAGTCATCCCGATTGACTTACCTGTGCACAGAAAGGAAATCTTCAAATCCAGGCCTGTGTGTTTGGACACCCCTGGTGTAAGGAATCCCTTGCTCAAACACCTCCTGTGTGATGTAAACTCTCTCTACATTTTCTGCATCAGTTATGTGTCACCTACCCTTCATATTGTGTATTTACCATTTGTTCCAAGTGTTAGTGCTTTCTCTCTCTCTCTCTCTCTCTCTCTCTCTCTCTCTCTCTCTCTCTCTCTATCTCTATCTCTATCTCTATCTCTATCTCTATATCTGTAGTCGGGTCCCTCTCTCACCGGTCGAGGAATTAGGTACCATTGCTCTCCAGCAACGGGAATGCCCTTGCGGACATGTTGACATCCCAGTGATCTTACCTGGGCAGATGTAAATTTGTGGTTGGGCTCCTCTCCTCATGTAGCGGAGGTGTGGCCTAATGCCGCACCCTAACCGGCCTGCTATGAGGGCCAAGGGCTGAGTGATAGTGATGAGACTTATGGCTGGTGTAGGACTTATGGAAAGCTCAAGAAAAGTAAAAGATTAACAGATTTGGGCAAGAATCTGTAAAGGAGGCTTGCAAAAGCCTAAAAGGTGTAGCCTTGGACACGGACAAGGGACGCAACTTAGCAAATTAGGACCCAAACCCACCCAAGAAGGTTTAGGAAAGGTGAGAAGCTTAGTAGATTTGGTCCAAAATCGGCAAAGCAGGACTGTGAGAGCCTAAAAGAGCATAACCTTGTACACGGACAAGGGACGCAACTTAGCAGATTCAGGCGCAAACCCGCCCCAAATATGTTTAGGAAAGTCGAGAAACTTAGTAGATTTGGGCCAAAAACCAAGATTATGTAGGCAGAAGCTGAACCATGGAAAAGGAAGCAGCTTAGTAGTTTTGGGCCAAAATCCACCAAGGAGAGCTTGAGAAGGGTAGAAAGCGTATCTTGGATAATGGTAATGTAAGAAAAAAGGCTGCAGAGAAACACCCTGCAGGCACAGGCTCAGAAATGAACTGAGCAAAGGAGAGGAGGACAGGAAGTTCTTATGAAGGCTGAAGAATGCCCTTCCCATGGGAAGAGGCGGAGAGCGAGAGGGCCCTTCTCACAAACCCAGGTATTAACCTGGAAACACACATATATATTCTTCAGCCTTCATAAGCACTCCCTGTCCTCTCCTTTGCTCAGTTTATATATATATATATATATATATGTGTGTGTGTGTTAAATAATAATATTAGCAGTTCTCGTCTACAGAAGAGCTCCATATGCAACTGGAAACCGTGTTGAAAGTAGAGGAACCCTTTAGTAAATGCTTTGAATATACAATTGTGTGTTTATTGATAGTTTCTCAGTTCTCACGATTGTTTGTTGCCCTATTACAGCATGCAGCTCTTCCACTGCCTACGGCACGAGGGTACCGGTGGACGCACCTTGTTAGTAGACGGCTTCTACTCTGCAGATCAAGTCCGTCAACATCATCCTGTAGAGTTCGACCTGCTGAGCAACGTGCCTCTGAAACATGAATATATTGAGAATGTAGGAGAAAGTCACAACCACATGGTTGGCATTGGCCCTGTGTTAAATGTCTACCCATGGAATAAAGAACTTTACATGATCAGGTAGGTGTCACAAGTACAAAACTAGCCAAGCATTATTTCTCTCAATGCTAAGATGTACTTGCATACATCTTTTCTGAGTTAGAAATGTAGACATAGTTCAAAATTAACATTATTATTATTATTGATTTATTATTAGAGATTTTAAGGGGACTCTGAATTACCAGGTATTTCTTTGCACCATCACATAAAGCAGTTAAAATCAAGTGGAGAAACTAACAAAATAAAAATACTTTCATTTGAAGATCTGTTTTATTATGGTTAATAAATTAGATAGTATTTGCTTTTAAAATTTCCAAATTGTTTACTTGCCTGTACTATGATCTACAATTCAGCTGTACCAGTTTATATTTTTTTAATACATTTATGGTGCAGTAAACCGTTTATCGCCACTTGCAGGGAGCCTGTAGTTGTTGGTCCTTTTAAAGCCTGCAGAGTCTAGGAAGTTCAAGAGAGCAGTGAGATATGACATTTGGAAAAATAACTTATTTATAAAATCTTGTAAAGTTATGAAATATGTGTCAATAAAAAAAAGTGCTCTGTTTGATGGATATAGAGCCACATTGGTAAACTCCATGCCTAATATGCTATTGATAACATGACTATATTGAGCCCTTACTAACTGAGAGCAAGTATTATTATTATTATTATCATTATTAACTTTTATTTGTAAATCGCCAACATATTCCGTAACACTATACAGGGTATGAAAACAAGAAAAAGTACAATGTTAACAAACTGCAGAACATGGAGAGCGCTGTTTTGAGCTTAGAATCTTTGTACAAAGTGTTTTTTTCCAAAGCATCATACAAGACTGGAAACTCGCTACTTACAATCTAAAGGGAGTGGAAGAGGCAGAAGCCTGGGCAAGAATAGACAGATAAGGAATAGAAAGGGTCAGGAAGGTATTTAGAAGGAAAAGGAAAGGATCTGATTGAAAGTCATTTGAGGTGAGTGGCTCTAGTATGTAATAT
The DNA here is from genome assembly GCA_027410445.1 of Discoglossus pictus. Taxonomy (NCBI): domain Eukaryota; kingdom Metazoa; phylum Chordata; class Amphibia; order Anura; family Alytidae; genus Discoglossus; species Discoglossus pictus. The sequence continues at coordinate 61,663,471 of CM050168.1, forward strand.
TTAGCACAGAAGGACTGAGTGGAGGGCCAGAGGAAGATCCTGTGAAAAGTATTGCAGCACATAAAATCCTTTAAAACAAATCATGAGTGGAACACAATTCCTGATGCCATTGATCAAACTAGAGGGTTTATGGATTCTTTATGTAAACCGTGACAACCACAGTTTATACAGAGGACCCTGGTTATTCTAGATCTCCACCTGTGATATTTTAGGAGGAGAAGCCTACCCTGACTTGTCTGAGAGATATTTTAAGAACCTTAAAAAAGCAAGTCTTAATTAAACCATTCTTTTTACTGATTATTAAATTGAACAGATTATAGCTACAATCCTTATTTTAAATTAATATTTTCCAGCAAAACTCTAAAGAGTGTGTATTTTGTAGGTTTGCTTGATACATTTTCTAATATAGTAATAATATCTAATAATAATTATAATATATATGTTTTTGCTCTCCTGACATTTTGGCACCTCAAAATTAAAATTTACTGGAAAAATTCAAATGAAATGTAGAATAATTCATAGTCTGAGTTAGGAATCCAAATAAAATGAGACCCAACCAAAGAAACACTTTGTTGGAGAGGTTGTGGAAAAGTTGGTTCGTACAAGTGCGAAGAGTAGGAGTGCGAAAAGGTCCAAAATCTTTTGGAGACATTGCTTACTTCAGGTTTCTAAGATAATTGGTAAGGATGTTCCTTCAGTTGGATATTGATGAAACGTTCCTTCAAAACAAATATTTAATCGTTCATATTCTGTTTGTAGCAAAATGGATTCTAGTTAAGCACTGGAAAAAGAGACAAATCCCCTTATGGGAAGAAGTAAAATGTATGGTAGAAAGAAACCAAGATCTAGAGAAAGTTATGATATTGCCATATTCTAATATAAATATTTAATGGCAACTTTGGGATAAGTATAGATATAAAGATAATATACCTAAAGACGAATTACGATATAATTAAATGACGACTTCCATTGTATAAGTGTAAGTTTGGAAATTTTTGATGTTTGTTTGAATGGAATAATTCATTATTATAATGTGTCTCAAGCATTTTGTTTTTTCTGGAATGTTTGAAAGTTTTATGTGTTGGAAAATTAATTAAAATTAATAGAAAACATCAAAAATTATATTTCTTGATAAAATGTATTCAAAATTCATAATCAAATCAGGTGAAAAAAACATCTTGTATTGCCAACAGAATTTGGTTTACTATACATTGGTGATCACGTGTCCTACACATGGAGTGCAAGTGTGGCTATTATGAATCCCAGACAGTGATCTGAATTATAAAAATAACCATATAATCTACTGTTTCTGTTTCTTACCCCAGATAACACATGACCATGTTTTTTTTTTCTACAGGTATAACAACTATGATCGGGCTGTTATCAACACTGTACCGTACAATATAGTGCATCGCTGGTACTCTGCTCACCGCATCCTGACCAATGAACTGAGGAGGCCTGAAAATGAGCTGTGGGTAAAACTCAAGCCAGGCAAGGTGAATAGTCCAAGACAACCAAGTCACTATATGGCATTCGTTTTATGTTTTGTCCTTCCTTCCACTTCATCAGTAAAGGAAAGTTGACAATATAAATGTATTTATTTAGTGTCTGCCAATATATAACATTTAGGTGGAACTTTAGGGTTCCCATTGGTTAGGATTCAGTGCTTTCACTGCTGCAACCTGGTTTTAATTCCAGTCAGGGAACCAAGAGGTCACACCACCCTGAAGCCAAGCAGGGTTGGGCCTGGTCAGAACTAGGATGGGAGACCACCTAGAAATACCAGGAGGTGTATGCTTTAGCCCACTGGAGAAGGAACTGGCAACTCACTCCATTATCTCTGCAATGAAACCCAAGTGGACTAGCATGAACATGGACATAAAGATTTGCCAGGTGCATTACAGTCCATAAGGTCACAAAGAGTCGGACAAAAAAACTTGAGATTCCTACTGGTATGCATTTATAAATCGTGCATAATAAAACACATTTCATAGGGGATATTAATGAATTAGAACTAATTAACTAAAATGGTGCATGGTGTAAAAACTAAATGTATAAGGAAATACTTAATTATTTTAAATTTGTATAGATTAAATGGGAGAGGGGAAATGTAAGAGAATCCTGCAAATGTATTAAAGGATTTAATAACGCTCAAGTAGAAAAGGGATACAATAACAAAAAGCCATGATGAAGACTTAGAGGTAATATGAGAAAGTACTACTTGCAGAAAGAGAAGTAGATAAGTGGAACAAAATGGCAGAGTCAAACACAGTGAAGGAATGTAAGCATGCCTGTGATAAGCATGAAGCTAACCTGAGGCTTAGTAAAACCAAACTTTTAGGTAAATAGCATGGGAATATCAGATGTGTTTTTTTTGTTCTGCTGTCAAATCTATGTTTCTGTTTAAAGAACCACAACATTATCCATTTGTACTCTGCACCATCAGTCAGGGGGTGGAAGATTATGTGGAAAATGCTTTTACTTTTTTAAGATCAATTAAGAATTGACTTGGATATTTAGCCCTTGAAGCCCTCCTACACACATCTACATCACATATATAGTTGTGAGCTTTGCGGGTTGTTGCTAACAGTTGCAGGCTCACGCAGCGAGCACGCCGCAGTTGCTGGCAAGGAGCTCTGAAGGCGCTCCTTGCACTGGTGGAGATGAGCACCATAGGCGCTCATCACTACGACCCGCGGGACTACAGATCAAAATAAAAAAACTAAACAAGGTTACACGACCCATAACCACGCAAAACACCGCCAGACACATAAAGACTTTTACCGAGGAACATACAAGGTACAAAATACACTGTTAGGAAGGACGGAAAATGCTTGAGAGCCACGTAACACATACACAATCGCTGCCATTTTACAACACTAAAGCCTATTTACACTGCACACTTGCCACATTGCTGACACTTTCTCCTCAGGTCACCAATAGTCCAAATGTACATTGTATGTTGCAGAAAAATCAACAGAGATTGTTAGCTCTTCAGGATATTGATTGCTGGATATATTAATTAGAAATAGGTAAAGTATATTCATTATTTAATTAAAAAATATATATTTAAAAAATAAAAATAGCAGAGGAGCGGTGGCGTTCATTTCGAGACTGGCGATGAGCGCCAAATGCGCTCAGCACGGGGCTCACAATCAGCGCACAGGGGGCTCAGATTAGTAAAAGTACACAAGGGGAGAGGTTCGCAATGAGCGCCAAAGGCGCTCAGCATGGGGCTTGCAATGAGCGCCAAAGGTGCTGAGACCCAGTATAAAAGTATACCAAGGGAGAGGCTCGCAATGAGTGCTGAAGGTACTCAGTGGACCAAAAGCCTTGCATTGTGTGGCAAACAGCATTACATGCCTTACAATTTTATGACCGTCATATTTTGACTGGCAACTTGCTAGTAAATAATAAGTCTGGAGCCTGTACATTGTTACACATTGTATTATAGGTTTACACTGCATTTGAGAGCAGAGTGTGGTGGTGAAGTGGTAACTTATTTGCTTTAAAGTTGTTGTTTAACTAATGTACGTATTTACTGTGTGTATATGTATATAATCTCAATCACTTGTGTGTTATATACATTAGTCAATTAAAAAAAAGTGGAAGATATTGATTTAGGACTAATGAAACCACAACACCAACACGTTCTGCTTTAAACAAAAAAAAAAGTATAAAAGTTAAACTAATTTTATTTAAACAATATAAGACTTTAAATGCACAGGAAGCTCCTATCTGCACAATAGAAATAATGTTATCTAAAACTAACAGAGCTTTTCTCGAACTGATGGTAAATTGTGTTTAGTTTTTGTTTTTTGTTTTGTAAAAAAATTTTACCCAGCTCAAATTTCATTAATCAAAAGAACAGATAGAAAAATTGACTTTGGTGGTTGTTAAAGTAAGTTTTTGTTTTTTCAGGAAAAAATAATAATTTAATTTATTTTAAACCGTGTAGCTTTGCTAATTGAAATTGTATCTAATATTGACTGATACAGTGAATCTTTTAGACTATTTGTCCATTTGGTTACCTGCCTAGTCTATGGACCTCTGCTATTCAGATGGTGTAAACTGCAGTATAACCATAAATTTTCTGCGGGAGCTTTTTTCCCTAACTTCTACACTAATGTAATTTGTTTTACTCCCCCAGATTAGAGCACCCGGTGCTCATCTGTAAATCCTGTCTTAGACGCAACAGATTTCTGGGCACGGAGCAGCCAAACCAAACTTTACAGATGGCTGCTGCAGGCGAACATATATATATATATATATATATATATATATATATATATATATATATATATAAAATAGTTCAAAGTGTGTAACTCTCAATCCGCGCAGGCGCATTTTGCGGATTACTGTCATTTCAAATGCTTCTGGGGGGCTCAGCAAAAGTTTTAACAATATTAGTAGCTGTGCAAGCCATGGACCCCCTTCTGGATCACTACCTTGTTGTGGTGAAGGGGCTTGTGTACCTCAATGAAGCTGTGAGTTATACCATGTAGGGTCACCCAAAATGGGCAGGTCATAGCAGAGAGGTCAGACAAATTGAGGTCCACTGGAAAAGGAACTGGCAACCCACTCCAGTATTTTTGCCATGTAAACCTTATGGATTAACACAACCAGACACAAGATGTGTCTGTGTCCTTATGGTCACGGAGAGTCGACAAACAAGCCATGGACATTGTTTTATGAAAATCTGTATTTTTGAAGACCTGTTTCTGAGTATAGGAATCAATTTTTTGTTTGTTTCATCCCATAATGAGAACTCATCTATGTGGCGGGGGCTTGTCAATGGAAGGAAAGGTGGGGGAGGAGGGAACAGGCAAAAGTCCAAAACCTTTATGTGATAACTGGCTATGACTGTCATTGACACCCCCAGGGTCCTGCAGATGCATCCATATTTGTTTTTCTAATTAAAAGTAGCTGTATCACTTTTTTCTTGCGTAATTATGTTTTCATTGTGTAGTTGTCATTTTATTCAGTTGTTGCTTCTTTTTTACTCCTAGGTGCTGTTTGTTGATAACTGGAGGGTCTTGCATGGACGGGAGTCCTTCACAGGATACAGGCAGATTTGCGGCTGTTACCTGAACCGGGATGATGTGCTGAACACGGCCCGTTTCCTAGGCCTCAAAGCCTGATGATAAAGTAAAGAGGAACCAAAAAAAGACTTCAAGACGAGAAAAAAATGGGCAAAGGCATTTCACCAAAATATTTCATGCTGCAAGGAGCTTGCTATTTTATTACAGAACTCAATAACTGAAGTTCAAATGGCCTTCCCATTCCAGCAAGATTGTTGGTTAAAAGAAAAAAAAATTGGAAAGGAATCTCTCTAAAAATAAGCACTTTCCTTTGGCCATTAGCTCCTGATTTTAATAAGGACATTTTTATTCCTAAACGCAACACAAATAAGGTAATACTGCCAATTGATTCTGTCATTAAAGGGCCACTGAAGTACCTTCATATGTCACAGAACATACTCTTCACTATTTAAGTTTTTCATGTAAATGAGTGATCTATAGTTTACATAACTTATGTTAGGAAAGGACATGACTTTTGTGAAGTATTTAACAAGGTACCAACATTATTATGCTGTGTAATCCATGAACATTTCTTGAGAAAAATACTGTTTGTGTCTAGGGGCTTTCATGTTGTGTCTGGTTGGCCTGGAGCCAGAAGGGGAAAGTGGTTCTATAGAAATTGGCACTTTTATTAAGTCATATGCTTGAAATCCACAACATTACGACAACAGAAGTGAATAGAGGCCTTATCAGTATTCCCAGTTGAGACCATTTGTTTGTTTCCCTATACAATGTAATCATCATTAAAACAGTATTGAATTTGACATAAAGTGAGAGGTTATGCATTTTTTAACTTTTAATAAAATGTGCCCATTATCAGGTCATGTTCTTTAAAAAGACATACTATAAATAAGACGCTTCAGTGGCCCTTAAATGTTATTTTTATATATTTTTCAATTGTGCATTTATTATTTTAAAATTATTTCTCATTTCACACTAGTCTAGAGGAGCACAAGCTACTTTGTATTTTTCTAAATGTCATATTATTCATTTTACATGTAAAAATCAAATATTTTTATTCTTGATGGAAGATTTTATCATTTTCTGTCCTTTTTAACACAATGTGACAAATGTCTACATTTTCTTGCAGGCTGGGTGTAATTCCACCTGCAGATAGCCATGAAGGAAAAGGAAGAAGGCTCAAATATATAGGGAAATTCCAAAAATATGGAAGCGCAAACATTTATCTGGTTTCATTGTCAATTAATTTTTAATGGCAGTCAAATTAATTCAAATGCCAGAAATTTTATGGTGGAAATTACATTTTCTTAGCTCTAATAAGACCAAATAACCACCCATTCTCGTTCAGCTTATTATATGCTGCATAAGAGCTTTGTTGGTGGATCAGCTGATGCTGATTATATAGCCCAGCCAATTCCTTCTCCAATGGACCACAATTTGTCTGACCTCTCTATTATGACCTGCACATCTTAGGTGACCCTACATGCTATAGCTCACTGCTTCATTGATGTGTACAAGCCCCTTCACCACGACAAGGTAGTGATCCAGAAGGGGACATAAAATGTATTTTATTACTTATCAGTTGGTAAATAAACAAATCAAATCCAATAATGTGACCACTACCCTGTCCCTTTAAATTGCATTAATTGTCAAGTAGCTGACCTGAAAATAAGGATTCTGAAATTGAATTATAGCTAGGAAATTTGTTCAAGTAAGATTTGTGGCATTAGAAATACTTCTTGCTAATAACACTTTGCATACTTATAACAGGAAACTTTTCTCATGTACTTCTATGATAATATTTCATTTGTGTGTGTGTGTATATATATATATATATATATATATATATATATATATATATATATATATATATGAGAGAGAGAGAGAGAGACCCTGCTTAAGGACGAGATACATTCCTGAAATCGTCCTCAAACCACATTTGTATGTAACTCGGATCCTTGATGAAGAAGAAGAAGAATAATAATAACAACAATAATATAATGGCTCATATTTGGTAATAATAATACAGTGTAATACTGTAGTAATAATACCCCTCTACTGTAATAATAAGTTTCAGAAACTATTGTGCTCTCTCTTTTAATTCAAACAACCAGAATATAAAAATAAAAAAACACTTGGGAGCCCGTTCTTAAGTATGTAAGTTATGTCGTCTGTAACCCGGGGACCTCCTGTATCTACTCGTATAATATTGATATCCTGGGGTTTTGTCTACTTTGACATCCAGAATGGTACGATAGTCCAGGAAAGTGTTTCTCAAGTTGTGAAGGATTTAAGTTCCAATATAAGGAGCACTTTGTACGCCTTTTTTCCCCCCACAAAATAATTATTAATTGAAGTTGATGCTGTATAGTTAAGATGTCAGTACATTTCATGTTTGCAGAATTCAAGTGCCTTTTTGTATGTATTCTGCTTTTATTGAAGAAAATTCCAATATATGAAAGCTCTATTTTACTGCATTAAAGATTATGGTCATTTTATGTGGCAAGTTGTTTGATTTCTTTGGTTTTTGGAATGTTTAACAGCTTTAGAAATCGCAAACAAAAGCTGATCAGCAGGAAACAAGATGGTAAAATTAAATGCAGTATCACTGCATATAAAAAGGAAATAAACTGGAGACTGTATTATTTTAGATCTGAAAATCAAGAGCGTATTCCAATTTAGGGCTACAGTGATCACCATTATAACTAAAGTGTCATGTTTATAATATTATGAAGAACTTGACTTAAAGTGATATGTAAGTCTGCGAGTTTCAATCTTGCGTCGGTGCTTTAGGGAAAGTGCTATGGACACTGGATTCCAAGCTCAAAGACAGGGCCATCCACTCTTTGCAATGTGTGAATCTTTAACTTGTCATTGCCTGTAACTTAACTTATGTATAGCGCTACAGAATATGTTGGCGCGTTACAAATAAATGATAATAATAATAAAGTGAGCTGGGTTTCAAATGTTTCCTAATAAACAGCTGCTGATTAGTAGAAAAATATGTATTATATTGAAAAGTTGAATGTACTTACATATTTATATACTAGATACTGATATCTGGATGTGCACACCCCTAGGAAGATTACATCAAGTGTACCCTGTTGGGTACAGTGTGCGACCTATAAAGGAAATTATGGTTGCTGGGGTCACAGCTGAAATTGCCCATAAGGAGACAGCAACTGCCAGATTGTGATAAAAATGTTTCAGTCTTTACTTCCTCCTGATTGGCCAAAACTATTTTTCAGATTGTATACCAGTTTAGCCTGGGTTTGGAGGGTGTTAACCTTAAGTTTCAACTTTCAAAAAAATAAAATATATTTTGTTAACTTCAAGGTAAGTGTTTAAATGCTTATTTTGGGATTTGTTTTCATACACTACTAATTCTCCTCTATCAGATGCACTCATAATCCAGCTCACTTACATATCCCTTTAAGGTGCAAAATGATTTTACGATGTTTGAAAATAAATAAATAAATACAGCCTTACATTTTTAGCTATTGTATTAAATTTTGTTTTATAGTGAGAGACAATCTGATTGTGTTCTTTTGAAAAAACGCTCTCTATGTAGTAATATCTTATGGCACAAACAGTTGGATAAATACAAGATTTTCCTTATATATGTTTTTATGTTCCTGTCTGTTGTTAGTTTGATAAAAACTTCACATGCTTGTGAACTATGTAACAAACTACAGTGGTCCAAGAAGTACAACTCTCATTGGGTATACAGTCGACCATTCACATTCACGTTTTTTTCTGGTTTTTCGCTCTCGTTTTAATGCGTGATGGCCGGGGGGAGGGGGAAGACACTAAGCCCCACCGCACACTTGCAGGAATAGGGTGCTTGGGCCCACACGGATGCCTCTAAAGCAGCTTTTCTCCCCAGGGGTGAGTTTTACCCAAGCCCTTGACCCCTTCCAGAAGTCAGCGAGGTAAAGTTACTATTTATTTTTATTGAGAGGACCTCTGGTACGAAACCCCTGCAAATTTCTAGGGTCACATGTATATGTTAGCAAATCCACCCACAGCCAGCAATGATTTGATCTTAAAGGGCCACTGTGGTCATGCATTAAAAAACTACATTAAAAAATATTCTAAATACAGGCTATATTACTGCATATTTTGATCTACCATAGTGGTCTCTGCTGGTCAACTTCCTGAGGTGGGAGGAGACTTTAAATACACAAGACATTTTTTATCTAGACAATAGAAATGTGTCCACTAAAATAGAGAGCCCTTTCATTAGGTCTAATGGAAATCTCAGTTTACACAGACAATCTCCTTTGAAAGTAGCAGTTAGAACCCAGAGTAAATTATAACTGCCTATAAAAGTTACAAATATAAATGTAAAAAGAAAATGTCAATTATCAGGTTTTTAATAACAAGTATTTATAAGCTGAATGTTATTAAATTCAATTTTCCAGATGTAACTTACATTGATGTTTTCAATTTCCATCTATCAATATTTCTTTCTGATCTACCTGCTAAGGGCAGATTGATATCTCTAGCTAATTGTGCATTATTGACATCAATTGCTGATTAATTCATGTTGCTTTTAATCTATTGTTTGCAGTGTAATGCCATGTCAGACAGAATAGACTGGGCATGCTCATACCCCAGGGAGAAACTAGACCATCTATTATTTGTCTGAGCATGCCCAGTCTTTTAGTTTTTAATGTGACTTTACACTGAAGACAATAGAGTCATAGCCACAGGCCATGATTAGCTAGAGATCTGTCTTAAGTGGGAGGATTAGAAAGACTGATTAACAGGTAAAAATTGCAAACTTCAAAGAGAGCTAAGTGCATGATAAAGTGATTTAAATTATACTATATTTATGACCTCTGTGCTGTTGCTATATGGGATACTGTAAATCCAAATATTGAGTATATGTTAAATAACTAAAATTTAATAGCAGGCACAATGTTTTAGAATTATAAAAAGAGTAAAAATGGCATTGCCACCTATTATATGAAATTTAATGTAGTATTTGGGATCTCCATAGTTGTCTTATTAAGGTAATGGATCAACGTCCTCGTCTGCTAAAGAGCTAACAAGCAAAGTTATCTAACTTGTGTATAAAAGTGCAAATAGCATTTCACTTAGTGGCAATGAGTTAGTCTCAGCCTCCAAGGTTCCCACCAGCGTTGAAGCTACTGTTGGTGCAACAGGTGCAAAGCACCAGGGCTTACAAGAGGCAGGGGCCCTCTGCTAAAAGCAGCCAAGGAAGAATCAACATTTATTAGATGAGGATGGCAGATAATTACTTTTATAGAAAGGTGATCCAATCGTCTAACCACCTGTATAAACTTTTGGCTTTTTTATTCACCTCTATGACGTGGATAGTGAAGTTACAAGGGAGCTATTAAAAAAAAAAAAAAAAAATCAAGGCAAATACATCCACAAATATAAAAAGAGATAGTATTTATCATTCCAGATGGAAGAAATAGTGGTGAACATTTCCCAATAGGCAGCCCAATATGTTATTATTTTGTTACTTTTATTAAAAAAAAATTGGCATATTAATACTAATTTTTTAAGCATTTTTTCCTCCCAGGAGAGATTCAAAGAGCTTATGAGAGAAAAGAAAAAAGAGCAAAAGAATTGTAACTTCTCGGAAGGCCTTGCTGAAGATCATGGTCTTCAGTATCTTTTTGAAAATGTCCATATTAGGGCCTCTTTTATTGTGTATGGTAGAAGACTCAGACCCTGAGGTTTGTGTAGAGATCCTGTAGATGGTTAATAGATTTTCAGCTGCAGGAGTTGGAACGTAAGGAGTGAGGAGCTCCTTCAGATAGCTTGGGCCTTTATATGGGTCCTATGTAAAACCCAATATCGCCGTTCATATCAGGTTTGAAGCCAAAGTAAATCCCACTATCTTTGTTAATCATCTGTCCTGGAAAACTTGCAAGAGAACTGCTACGAGTGACTGCGGCACAACAAACCCAGAAAGCATGGCACACATCTCCACTGATTTTTGCACTGCTAAAAGATTACGAGTTACTCCATTAGACTTTTACACCATCACTCGCAAATCAGGGCAGTGTCGTAAATATAAAAACTGGAGAAAATATGTGTACTAAAGAGCACTCACAAATGGTTTCAAAACCATTGAAGAGTGCCGCTGCAGCAGTTAAAGAGACAGCATAGCACCAAAATGCATAACAAATTATGAAATGTACACATTATTTGATAATTAACAATCCAATATAAACATATATGTAATTAATACAATATCATATATTTTATTATATCCATTTTATTAAACAACATCCAGGGTAATATACAACCAGTATTCAAGGGGGTAATACATGTCCGGAAACCACGTTGCCAAGGAACAAATGCTCTAATGCAGGGGTGGGCAAGTCCCGACCTAGAGAGCCCCACACAGACCTGTATTTTTGTGCACAGGTGAGTCCGGATGACTGAAGAAGCGATTGACTCTGCTGTAGGCAGCAGGGGTATCATCAAATCCTGGCTTGTGTGGGGCTCTCCAGGACCGAACTTGCCCACCCTTTCTCTAATGCATTGTCTGTATATATGTGTGTGTGTGTATATATATATATATATATATATATATATATATATAGTAAATAAAATGTACATCTGTGTTCACACTTGAATGTCCAAAGCAAGTTAAAAAACCTACTTCCAGCTCAGAGTTCCGAGAAAAAACAGTTATTACACTGCATTCTGGGAAGTTGAGCTGGGACACACAAATATGTCCACAAATGCCTCGCTCTTCATTCCGTAGCCATCATCAAACATGGCTTCCTTTAAGCTTATGCATGCTGTATTATTACACAGCTTTAATGCAAAGCCAAGGTTGGAATAAACACAGGCTGAGTATCCAATCCATGTACATGTTTCAAGCTTACTGGCTATCATCAGCATGGAGCGGGATCTCAGCCTGTGTTGTGGAAATTATGAGTAGGTAGTTCACCACAACAATCATTTATAATATGGTGGGCAAAAGAGCGATTGAAGCCCTCCACCGTACAGTAGTACAGTAAATAAAATGTACATCTGTGTTCACACTTGAATGTCCAAAGCAAGTTAAAAAACCTACTTCCAGCTCAGAGTTCCGAGAAAAAACAGTTATTACACTGCATTCTGGGAAGTTGAGCTGGGACACACAAATATGTCCACAAATGCCTCGCTCTTCATTCCGTAGCCATCATCAAACATGGCTTCCTTTAAGCTTATGCATGCTGTATTATTACACAGCTTTAATATACACACATACTAGCGAATTACCCATCAAAAAATTACGGCAATAAAATGTGAAGCCTGGGAATGCTGTTTGCCACACAATATGAGGCTGTTGCTCCTCTGAGCACCTTTGGCGCTCATCGCAAGCCTCTCCCCTCGTGTACTTCAACTTTCCTGCTTTGCAATAATCACCATAGGCGCTCAATGTGGGGCTAGCTATTAGCACCTTTGGCGCTCATTGCAAGCCTTTCCATCTCGCAATGCTCGTCACAAGCCCTGTGATGAGTGCCTTCAGTGCTCACCGCATGGCTTGAAATGAGCGCCTTTCCTGCCGCCTACTGTATGGGTCGCTCATTGCAGTGTTCGTTAACCTGCAAGTTTAGTGCTTGGGAATGCCATGTGTCTTTTTCCACCACCTCCCCCCTGTACCTTCCCTGTGTCTTTCTCTTTTGTGTGTCTGCTGAATGTTTGTTTGTGTGTGGGGGGGGGGCTGACTGCCGTTTTTTTTTTTTTAAAGTACCGCATGCCTGGCGTTGATTGTGTAACTGTTACTGTCTTTGCCGTTGTGTATTTTCTAAGTCCCGCGTGTCTGGCTTTGCTCAGCCTCATTTTAATGCAGTTTCAGAATTGGTTACTTTTTCGACCGACATTTTTTTTCTCGGTTAGCCGCTTTTGGATTGATGAAAACCCCCAAATATGGCTCAAATTCACTTGCAACCTCACTAACAGGCTTCCTGACTCGCCCCCTGGAATGTGCGTGTTTTTTTATTATTATTATTACTATTATTTTTCTTGCTTTTTGGGGTTTTTTCGATTTCCGCGGTTTGGCCGTTAAATTCATATTTTTCCATTGGCTGCAATGAGTGCCTTTGGCGCTCATTGCAGCCTAAGTGCTGGGCAGCTGCTTTGCCTCGGTTTGCAAGGCTCGCATGTGTGACATCGCCGCTGGCTGCAATGAGTGTCTTAAGCGTGACAACAAATCGCAGTTTGACAACTATTATATGTGAATAATATATAATATATATATATATATATATATATATATATATATATATATAAACGCAAAATAAACACATTTTTACATGTTGACCTTATAAATACAATTGTCGCATCTATTACATTTCAACAAATATAAATATAAAAATAAAGGTTCCTTGACGCAGTGACGGAGCTTGTTCTCACTCATTATAATAATCAACACATTCTCATTTTCTATTGGTTCCTAGAGCTGTTTCTCATCCGTAAAGCTTGGTTTGGGTACTCCCTACACTGAAATCTATTGCAGATAAGGCAGGATTTATAGATGTGGGCTGAGTGTTGTAATGTGGGGGAGCAAATGATTAACATAAATGTGTAACTTAGGGAAAAAAGCTCCCGCAGACGATTTACGGGTATATCACAATTTAAATTGCTCCTTTAACATAGGGTCCTATGTCAGCAGGCAGAGCTTGAGTAGAGGACGGGAGTTATGTGGCAGGAGCAAGGTTGGTTTGTTAATAATTGCAGCACAGTTCTGTACCAGCTGTAAGCGATATATATCTTTAATACAAATATATGTAAATCTTTAACACAAATATCAGATCACAATGTCCATATACATTTGTATTTCAGGATAATGACTTTCTGTGCTTTTAGGAGAAACTCATAGTAAATATTTGCATTGACCCAGCCCTGTGTGTGGGAAAAAGGTATATGCAGTGTGAGCCAGATACAATGCAGAGCTGGAGTAAGTACACACAGGGTCACATCTACACAATGACACCACAGGATGCCTTCTATGTGTGACACTTTCCTTTCAATGCAATGCAAGTGATCCCATTGAGAATGGATACTGCAAATATACAGTATATACCAATACGTCATGAATATGGACTGAGCTAATGTGTGTAGTTTATGTATCCCAGGAGGTAGAATCTATTCCTCTGCTGTGTAAATGTCTTTTTTATTGTTTTGTACGTGAGCAGAGGAAACTCTGAGCAAGCAAATATTTGTGAGGTCATGGAAAGCGGCCGTGGTTATAGAAAGGAAGCCATAGTCTGATCAAGAAGGCAGGTAAAAAAGAAAAAAAACATGTATCTTGTGTTACACGTTCAAGAATGTTTTTGTATGGATAGCTTATAAATATACTTTTTGGACCAGAAAATATACATCTTTGGCGATTTATTATTATTATATTGTGGGTATAGGATAGGCTAGAGAAAGGCGAAGCTGTGATAAATCTCTTAAAGACCCACCACAATGTCCCAGCAAGAGGAGATGGTTATTGTAATTATGTATTGTTCATTCATAATATTCTTATATAATAATTTAATTGCAACATTCAATATTAAAGATTACAATATCTGCCACCAGCTGCGTATTTGTCTCCATCCTGATAAGGTCATTTAGGATGATAGTGGGGGTTTGGCTGAGAGACAGATATACAATCAGATATAATATAAGAGAATAAACAATCACTGTTAGGCTGCAACAACAACAAAACGTTTAACCCAAGTTTCCAGCTAATGGAGATACACTTTATGTCTGAAAATTTAGCAGCTATCTGGTTGACAAAGCCACCTCCCCCTATAGAACTTATAAAGGGTGGATAACAGCAGTAACTGAATCTGAATTTTGACAGTGAATTCAATTGTTTTTGTATCAGTAAATAAGAATTTTATAAATCATATTTATGTACAGTGCTACGCAATATGTTGGTCGCGTTATAAATAAACTATAATAATAATAATAATAATAATCATCATCAATGCTAATTAAAATGTCTAGCTCTTCTTGTTAGGGCACATTAGTATCTCAT
>CM050168.1:61683521-61698521 GCA_027410445.1 Discoglossus pictus
TTGCAATTTCCTTCCAGTTTTACAGTGGGTTACATTGTATAACCTTGAGGTGCTCGCAGATACCTTTAAGGTATATGCAAGTGAGCTGGGTTATGAATGCATCTGATGGGAATTAGTGGTGTATGATTACATTTATTTGCATGCACTATGTTTTTTTAGCTTTGCATTAAAAAAAAGAACTGTTGCATGTGATGTTTACGCCCCCAGGATTGAGCTAGGCTGCTGAGAGGGCTCATTTTTGTAAAAAGTGTACCCTGTCCATGTGAGCATGTCCAGCTTTGCACCCAATCAGCAATGCTGTATACAGCCAACATAGATGACTTTTACACTGGGTCCTTAAAGGACCATAAATCGACATTCAAATAAAAATGCTTGCTCGGTTACACGGTTGTTCTTTAGACAAACATCCTCTCCTTGATATATTCTGACAAATTATAATTGTACTGACACCAAACATTTCAGCTTCTTCTTCCTGTTCTAATTTGTATTTTAGGTGTATGAGCATTTATGCTTAATTTATGGTCCTGCAATGACCTGCATTGTTTTCTGTGCATGTGCCTCTGCGTGAATCCATGCAATTCACTAAGGCTGGGAGAGATTATAGGGGCAAATCACTGGGTGTGGGGGAGGTGATGGGGTATATCGCTGGGGGGGGGGGTTACAGGAGCAAATCACTGTGGCTGGATGGATACAGGGGCAAATCACTGGGGCTGGGTGGTTACAGGGGCAAATCACTGGGGCTGGGGGGGGTATCACCTGGGATGCAGAAAAAACAATCAGTGAATGTCAGGACGCAGACCTTGTTCCAGGTATTACATAAATCTGAAGGAAAGCTGCAGCTCAATTCACAGACTACAAACATACAATGATAGATATGATAGAAAACAGTTTGCAAATGCAAGAAATTCAGGAAACTTCAGGGTAACCATTTAAATGTTTATTTTGGTATTTTTTTCATGCACTACTAATTCTCCTCAGATGCATTCAAAATCCATCTCACTTGCATATACCTTTAATCCTGTAGGTTCCTTAAAGCATGCAGCATCAGGGGAGCAATATTAACCCACTATTTACCTGCTGCTGCTTGCTCAGCCAATCTCTTTGCAATACATATCAGTGATACATTACATATCCCAGGCTGCTTTGCAGCACAAACAGGAACCCCGAGTTAATTCAAAAGTTTCAGCTAACCTGATTGGCCAAAACAAATCGTTAAAAATGTTATGCTAATTTAGCCCGAGTTTGAAGGGTGCTAACCCTAATTTGCAACTGTCAGAAATTACAAGAGATTTTGCTGAATAAAATGTAAGTGTTTAAATTATTATTTTGGGATTTTTACATGCAAAAAATGTTGCATACACTATTAATTCTCCTATTTCAGATCCATTAATAATCCAGCAATCTTTAATATCCCCTTAATTGTATACTTAAACAGTTTTATACTTTACAAGAGTATTGTCATGTAAATAAAGAATGATACACAGCATTGTGGCAAATGTGCGTGTTTTGTCATTCAGTCATGTCTGACTCTAGGTGACCCCATAGGCTGCAGTACACATGGTACATTTTGTGTCTGGTCGTGCTTATTCATAAGTTGTTTTTGTTTTGGGCAAAGATGCTGAAGTCGGTTGTCCTTTCCTTCTCCAGTGAACCTCAATTTGTCTGACCTCTCTGCTATGACCTATGCATCTTGGGTGACCCTATATGGTATAATCACAGCTTCATTGAGGTACAGAAACTCCTTTATCATGACAAGGTAACAATCCAGAAGGGGGCAAAGCAATACAGAGGGATTATACATTAACAAAATACCATTATTGTTATAATACCATTATTGGAGAGCTTGGATTCATCATTTTATTACACTATGCCAGTTTCAAAATGAAGGAAAATTAGTTATTTTCTGTGTCATTTTTTGTTTTATAGAAAAAGGAAAGATTGTTTACTCTACACATGATGATGATTTCTTTACAAGCTAACATTTATTGCACTATCATGGAATTACGTCATTTCACACACATGACATTTACAGAATGAGACATACCGGCAGTCACACTGTGAGCGTCTACTCATCTATGGCAATGCTGAGATTCCCACACGTGGTGAAATGTCTCTGAAAGGTCACAGTAGTAACTGCAGAGGAAAAGGTTAATAACAAGACAGAACCTGGACTGAATCAAAAAGGCATCAAGAGATGATGAAGAAGCAGCAAATCAATAGAGTCCATGCAAAGGCCAGATTCACTAAGCTGTGAGTTTGAGACGCCTGGCTGAAATCACTTAGGGCTGGAATTACTAAGCTTTGCGGTGATAGACTGTAGGCTGTTGCAGCTCTTCACAACCGCCTCCCAGCAGTGCTATTCATGAAGACATTTTCCTTATAATGAGATCCACAATGCTCACACTAACTCCTCGGTCACTTTCTTGCTTCACTACTTGTGATTGCACTTACACATGTGCAAAACGTGGCAATGAAGCATAATGAGACATATAATACATTTCAAAGTTATAGTGGAACCGTATAATCCTCATGAGTTGTAATCAAACTGTTTTGTTGTTTGCTTGTTCAGTCGTGTCCAACTCTCTGTGACCCCATGGACCACAGCACGCCAGGCATCATTTTTCTGGTTGTGCTTATCCTAAGGTTTTCTTAGCAAAGATACTGGGAGTGGGTTGCCAGTTCCTTCTCCAGTGAACCACTCTGCTATGACCTGCCCATCTTGGGTGACTCTACATGGTATAGCTCACAGCTTCGTTGAAGTACACAAGCCCCTTAACCATAACAAGGTAGTGATTAGAAGGGGAATAAAACTGTTACTAATATGTTTATTGCTGTGTTATATTCACTATCCACCGGCTGATTTTTATTTTGATATAAACTGAATAAAAGCTTATATCATAGCTTCTATTATAATAAAAAAATAAACTAACAATGGTGAATATAATACAGTAATAAACATTTTCATACATTTTCATTACAACTTACGCATGCAGTTCTGCTATGCCAATAAAATTGGAATGGCACTTGCACATTAATATTACTCTGTATCACCTCCAAAATTATATTAATAAATTAGGAATAATTCAAATTAGGGCAAATAAAATGATGCATTCTCGAAAAGACAAAATTTATAAAGAAAAACTTCATGTGTATATGTAAATTTGAGGCAGAGGGGAACCTCACCTTCCTTTCAAACGACAGCCCACCTTACTACCACACAGCACTGGTAAAACATAGAAATATCAAAAATAACAGGAAAATATGTTCATTTTACTTTAAATACTTAGTATAAATCTACAGCAATGTGAACATTTCAATATAAACAACTTTTAAATTCAATTTATTTTACCCAAAAATGAACTAAAACGTACAATAAATAGTGTTCTTCTGCATTCAAATTAAATATTCCTTTTATTCCAACTTTTTTAGTCATTGGTGGCAGTGGGATAAAGTTTTCCAAGTTTAATAGATGCTCCGATCAGTGTGCAAAAGAAAAGTCAATGCTTACATGTTTATAACTTACTAGCCACTTGCCCTTGAAAAATGACAGTATAATATTGTATTAAATATTGTGTGTTCTGTCTCTTTGTGCGCCCTCTCTCTGTTTACACTATCTCTCTCTCTCTCTCTCTCTCTGTGCACCCTCTATCTCTCTCTCTGCCCTTTCCCTCTCTCTGTGCCCTCTGCCTCTCACTATGCACCCTCTCTCTCTCCTTCTCTCTCGCTCTCTCTCTCTCCCTCCCTCCTTCTATCTCTCCTCTCCTGAGTATGACCTACATATGTATACATCACTGTAGTTGAAGAAAAGAAGACACTTGTTTGTGATGTATGTAATAAACTTATTGGCTGTGAGCATAAAAACATGTTAGAGAAAATCAGACTAAATTGTTTCTTTGTTACCTCACTTGCTGAGATATTGAGGGTGTGCTTTTTAACAATCAGTGGGGTAGGAGGAAACAGGGAGAAGTCAGGATGCTATGACAGATCATCGGATCTGACTGAAATTAACAATAGCAATGCAAATGCCCCTCTCACACACACACGTCTGCCAAAGTATCATGGATCCCTTCAGGATCCAGCTAAAGCATCAACATTTATTTATTTTTTTATAAAAAAATACAAATTAAAAAATGTTAACTGCGTAATCATGCTGTTAGTAAGTCTCAAAGTTTTCCTACATATATGTTTTCAGTGTACAGTGCTCCTTTAAGCAGAACAGTTTGGTGTTTGAAATATATGATTATAGTAATTAAACTTAGAGATTTTCTCTACTGTCTCCAGAATTTGTATTCATGCCAGATATCAAAAGAGAACATTGGGCTACATTAAAATAACTACTAGAATAGAAGTAGTCAGCCTGGTCCCTACCACCCACTAGTGGGTGATTCAAGCTTTCATGGTGGGTGGCGGGGTAATTGCTAGGTGATGTCGCTGACGAGTGACATCACACGCCGGAGACCCGCAGTACCTCGCTTGGCTGGTTGGAGAGCTGGTGAGAGAGACTAGGGACAGCCGTCAGGGCCAGATCACTATCTAGTAAGTACATGGTGATACATAGCTAGGGTCATAAAATTTATATAACCAAAAATTAGATAAATTGAGTTACTGCGGCACCGGTGTGTGGTAAGGAAATGTTACCATCAAAAGTGGGTGGTAGGTATTAAAAGGACTTCTGTACTAGAATATGACTTAGAAGAGAAGATCCTCCCTAAACCATTTTCTCCTAACCTGGTTTGACATTGAACTAACTTCTCCCTCTTTACATTAGATGCCTTCATCAGTTCTGTCTTGCTGTGGTCATGACATCATTTGGTACCCAACTACGTGGAGTATAAATCTGTTAAAGCCATGACAATCCTTCTTCATCCAGTTTGTGCGTATGGCTTTATATTGGTGTACAAAATTATAGATATCATAAAAAAGGGAGATTTATTTTCCAAAACTGAATATTTACACAGTAGAATACATGGAACATCCAACAGATATATGGAAATTTGGATATTAAATAAGATTTTCTATTTATGGTATACTTATGAGAAATATAACTTAATATAATATATCATTAGTAACTTATATTTAAATTAATTTCGTAATATCACTAATACAATCTAGAATAATGAATTGGAAAATATTATAAATTTATATCTGCGTTGAAATACTGATATTTATTTAATGTATGAAATTTACATATGCAACTGTGTTTCTTGATTTATGATGAATTTTAACAACCAGCAAAATTTGTGTGAAATGAAATGAAATTATACACTTTGTCCAATAAGAAGCCACACTGAATGTATTGAGGTTACTTTGGAGAACAGTAACTTATTCATCCAAGGTCATATAAGAAGTCAACGCATAGGACATGACTTTTCACAAACCAACTGGACAACCCATGAGATATCGACATCAGCCCTATAAAAAGGGGAGGTTACTTGTGGACTTCTTAGAAGTAAGTAAAATGTAAATTTTATATGCCAACTACATTGAGGACAAAAATAATGAATCCAGTTAATAGATTAATATAAAATAAAGTATATATTAAGTTGTTTGTTGTTTTAGCTTCTTCTTAAAGAGCATTACATACTGGCTAAAAATTATACCAAGATATTCAGTATTGTTTGCTTGACTTTAATATGCTAATATATGGCTCTGTTAGGCTGATATGCTCTGCTGTTAGACTGATTATACTAAAGTGTGGCTTTATTAGATAATTGTAGCAAAGGTGCTAGGATGATTAGTACTAGTCGTGGGGCTCAAGTGCTCAGATATGACTTAGGCTGGAGAATAACAGTGGGAAGATATTGTTCAGGGGCTGGTATTCTTTTACTGTCTTTTTTGGTGGAATCTTCAGTAATTCCACAGGTTCCAAAGCACTAGTGGACACCATTCATGTTGGTGCCATTGTAGTATATAGAAGACAGAGTTGGGGGATGACTAAAAACACAGTGGACTATAACCCAGTCTATACTCCATCACAAGCCCAGGTTTAAGAATTTGCGTATATGCACTGTGATATAGTTAACAAGATGCTATGGTGTTATGTAAGGAGTAGATTTCTTCAAATCTTACATGTGTATTTATATGTATATGGCTATAGGGATACATAGGCATATATGTATATACTGTATATTAAATGTATGGATGTATAATATAATTTCATAGGATACTTTGAAACTTATCACATAGAGAAATAGAAATTAATGGTATAGTTCTCTTAGGAAGGATAGAACACAAATAAGAGAAGATGAGGGGTTTTTTATTTGATTTTTTTTTTATATCAAGATGTGTACTTTAACATGATATGAAGGCCATTTTTGACACCTGGATATAATAGATCGATACTCCCTTTCACGAGCTATGGATGCAGTTGAGCTTATATAGCCTCACTTTAATGTATATACTTTTTTTTGCATTCTTTTAGTTGATGTGATGAGAATAAAAGTTAAGTTTTATATTAAACTATAAATATTTAACTATTCATAGACGAAAGTGAAAATAGTGTCCTCATCTTCTCTTGTTTTTGTCCCATCCTTCCTAAGAGAACTATACCATTCATTTCTGTTTCTCTTGGACAGGTACCGTATTTTGAAATATGATGGGAAATAATTGATTACCGGTTGATCAAGGTGTGCTTTTTTTGTTTTGAAATATATTGGTGTTTAATTACACTTTATTGGTTTTCTTCCTTTTTCCGCTTTTTTCATTTCTCTTGTAGGTTAGCTGGTTTTACAGCTACAAGAATAACTAGTTTGATGAAATTAGATTTCAGTCATCTCCTACCCCCTGAACATCTAGTGAGAGAAAGAAAAAGCTGATCTGCTTGTACCTGAAACAATAAAGTATAAATGTAAGGTTTAAAAGCTACAGTATATTTATTTTCTTTATTGCTGAATTTATTCTCACTCATTGGGGATAACTCCTCTCACCTGAGACCAGCATTTCTTTCCTTCCACAGCATAATCATTTGACCCTTAGATGTATAAATGTATATAACTCAATATATATCAGACCATTATAAAATATAAATTAACTTTGAATGATCATTTAAAAATGATATAGTCTCTTACCATTTATTAAATGTTTCTGCAATATACATTTTAGATAGTTTCACTGGTATTTTAAATTTCCTTTTAACCTGGTATCATTTTTATTTATTTAGAAACAACTTTTATGAGACATTTTATCTAAAGGATTCACAAAAAGATTATATTTTTCAATTGTTTAATTAAAAAAAATACAAGACAAATGTATATTTTACACAGCTGTACAATATTCTACTGCATCAATAATTGATTGTTTAATTAAATATTTAATTCACATATAGCGCAAGGGATTTACATAAAGTAAAAAAGAAACAGAACAAATATTAAAAAAAATGATAAATTACATATTTAAAGACTCTATAACAGTCCTACCATGAAACATGTTATTTACATCACGGGCTCATAGCATGATGTGAAGATCTGGTTGTTCTCTTGCACGTTGCATGTCTCTATTATTGGCCAATATATATTTTTTTATTTATTTTGCATATTTTTTTTAATTATTTTATTTTATGGTGTATATGCTATTTAGGTATTTTAAACTTTGAAAATTCACAGACAGATACTTATTTTATTCTCTGTCAGGATCCTTATCAGAGACCACTTCAGGGGCAGAACTGCCTGGGGCCCACCCCCACCCTATATGTATGTATGTATATATATATATATATATATATATATATATATATATATATATAGTGAATAAATAGTCATTTGTTCACATATGAACATCTAAAATAAGTAAAAAAAAAATATTTTCTGCTCAGAATTCCAGGAAATACAAATATTACACTGCATTCTGGCAACCTGGACAGCGACATGCAAATGTGCCCACAAAGGCTTCACTCTTTAATCTAAATATTATTTAAAATATGGCTCCTTTTAAGCATATGCCCAGGATGGATTATGTTCAAGCCAGGAAACCTACCCACATATGTGTATATATGTGTCTATATGTGTATATATATATATATATATATATATATATATATATATATATATATATATATATATACACACAAACACATATATAATGAGTTGGCACCAAACCATTATTAGCTCCAACACTGGCTCACTTTATACATATATACTAGAGAAAACAACAGTTTTGCCCTATTTGGACATATATTTAAAGGACCATGCAGACCTGGAAATATTTCTTAAGAAGTATGCAAAAATCAAACGTTAGGGGTCTGCAATAAAAATGTTTTTAAAAAAAGCTGTCACAGTCCAATCAAGACCACCTACAATTCCTGCAAACGAGTTTCATGGAGTGGATACATCAGCTGATGCAGGCCTGGTGTGTAGCACCGTAGCATCTGTTATGCTTACATATGGTGGAGGGGGCTGGATGAGCTGTGAGTGACAGGCTGAGTTATAGAGTGGTGGAGCATAGTCTCTGAGTGTCAGACGGGTTCATTGCAACTAAAATTAGTGCTTTCTTACCATTTTTATAATTATGTAAAATCAACATGATTGTATGACAGTGTCTGTGCCGCTGATTCACTCTTCCATAATAATAAAGACATGTTTGATGGAAAACAATTATGAACTTAACTTGTTTTATCCTGTCTACCCAGATCTACTATTCTACGCTTTTTATACCTAGTAAAATCCAGAAACCCTCCCTTTAAGAAAGTCAGTATGCAAATTAAACATACACCCTTATGTTTTGACTCATGAACCTCTGTATATTCTCAACAAAAACTGTTTTTTTCTATATGAGCAACTATAAATAACTAAACTTCATAATTATTCTTGAGTACTGGGTTCCGTTTCTGATTCTGTCAGCCACTTTCTAAGGAGGGTGTGCCATTTTAAACTAGTGATCTTTCCATTAGCTCTATTGAAACTTGTACTTTTAGATGCCACATTCATAGTGTGCAGACTTCAAGCTTTCTCTGCATTCAAAGGATACAACCATTTTAATAAGTTGATCAACAGAAACCACAAAATGGAAAATTCTAATCATTTTCATTAATCATTTTAAACCTCTAAAAAATAGTTTGCCTGTTTCCAATTGAATTTCTTCAAATAATACCATTGAAATATAGGACTACAGTGGCCCTGGAACATGGTGTAGGCATCCTAATACATCAGATACCCACCGAGTTATATGTGCATAATACCATACATAATATCAATCCACTATATGTTACAACTCATTGTGGTGATCCATAATATGACTCCACTAGATGTTACAACTCATTGTGATGAACCATAATAGATCCATAATATGACTCCACTAGATTTTACAACTCATTGTGGTGATCCATAACATGACTCTACTAGATGTTATTACTCATTGTGGTGATCCATAATAGATCCATAATATGGCTCCACTTGATGTTACAACTCATTGTGGTGATCCATAACATGACTCTACTAGATGTTATTACTCATTGTGGTGATCCATAATAGATCCATAATATGGCTCCACTTGATGTTACAACTCATTGTGGTGATCCATAACATGACTCTACTAGATGTTATAACTCATTGTGGTGATCCATAATAGATCCATAATATGACTCTACTAGACGTTACAACTCATTGTGGTGATCCATAACATGACTCTACTAGATGTTATAACTCATTGTGGTGATCCATAATAGATCCATAATATGACTCTACTAGACGTTACAACTCATTGTGGTGATCCATAATAGATCCATAATATGACTCTACTAGATGTTACAACTCATTGTGTTGATCCATAATAGATCCATAATATGACTCTACTAGATGTTACAACTCATTGTGTTGATCCATAATAGATCCATAATATGACTCTACTAGATGTTACAACTCATTGTGTTGATCCATAATAGATCCATAATATGACTCTACTAGATGTTACAACTCATTGTGGTGGTCCATAGTATCCCTCCACTAGATGTTACAAGTCTCTGTGGTAATCCATAATATCACTCTACTAGTCATTGTAGGGATATAAATTCCAGGCACAGAAATAGGACTCACATCTCTGTAAGAGATTTATTACTGTTTCTTACTGGCTCTTGAGTTTTCATAATGAGTTTGAGCTTTCCCTGAAAGGTGTAAATTACAGCTCTTTTGAAGCCATCTGACAAGAAGAAATAAATCACTGGGTCCAGGCAGCTGTTGAAAGTAGACAAGCAAAGCACTAACTCATTGGTGATGTGGAGAGTCTGTTGCCAGGGCAGGCTGGAGATAATGTCCATCTGGGCCAGGATATAGGGCACACGGACAATGTGGTAGGGAACAAAGCACACAATGAAGATGACCAGGACAACAAAGGACTTTGTGATGGCTCTGGTGCTATTCCTCCTAATTTGTGGTTGGGTTTTTCCAAGGGAAGTCCTGTGAAGCCTAATTGATATTTTTGCATAAAAAAACACAAAGAGCAACAGAAGAGTGAAGAAGAATATCACAGCAATTAAGTTGATGGAAGATGATACTAATCCTTTTTTCTTGAAGTGGAAGCACTTCTGGTTGCAAGGTTCACTTCTTTGGCCTTCGAAGAGAAATGGCGCAATGCAGAGTAGATTTAACAACCAGACAACTCGAGTGGCCGCAGTGCTCCAGGAAACACTGTGGATTTTGTATTGGTTTAAGGGTTTGATAATCTTAAGGTAACGGTCCAGACTTATCAAACTGAGGAACATAATGCTAGCATACATGTTCAGGTAAAAGAAAGCACCAATGATCTTGCAAAGGATTAGTGGCCCATTATTGTTTTGATAAGCTACCCGAAAGGGCAAGCAAAGGGCAAGCAAGAGGTCAGCCACGGCCAGACTCCTCATGTATATAATCATGGAGGTACATCGTTGACAATTGGTCCAAAACACAAATAGGGCCAATGTGTTACTCAGTAAGCTTATACAGCACACAAGGGAATACATTACTGGAAGAGTCAAAGAGAGGATTCCATCTTGGATACTGCATGTATTTAGAGGAGGGGATATGGATACATTAACATCCAACATCAATGGTTCAATGGTCCAAAGACTTGATAACATTGTAGATTCCATTATCAGCTGAGAAAGAAAAGAAAAAAAAATCAGCAAATTATTGAATTAATACACAGCTATAAAATATATGATAAACATGGGTACAAGTTCTTCACCATCATACTTGTGAAATTGAGCAGCTGGACGATGGTGAGTTTACAGAAGGAATAATGCTTTCTGTATACTTTCCGGGTGGTTTTTAACCCCTCGACCCCCCCCTCCCACCACCACCACCATCACCACCAACACCACCACCAACACCACCACCACCACCATGGCAAAACCCTGCAAAGATAATGGGTAACACAGTACTGCAGACACTGCAAAGCTTAGTGAATCTGGCCAATAGTGTCTTCAAAGGTATATAAACTTGAATTACAATAAAATAAATACATTTCATGACAATAGAGTATATCTAACAGAGCTGTACATGTCTAATGTCCTATTGTACCACAGCACACGCCTCCCAACATATCAAGGGGGTTCATACTCTTGAGGAGTCCTATGAAGTAATTTTATTGCCATTCTGTGCGATAAATAAACAGCCAATGTTTTATAAAGATACATAGAATATTAATATATATACAATATTAATATGTAAACTCAGACACTCTCCTGCCTAATACTAAATGGCCACTGTAGTCCTATATTTAAAACATGCTCTTTCTACAACTGAAGGCAGGCAAAATGATTTTAAAATGTATAAAAAATACACCTCCTTATTTATTGACTTTTATATATAATTATGCTGCACTGGGATCTACAAGTTTGGTTTCTACTGATCGGCTTCCTCAGATGGAAGAGACTTGAATTTCAAAGTGGAGCCTCAGTCTGCACAATGGGAATGCAGTGGCTACAACTGCAAGTAAAATAGACTCTCAGGTAACCGGAACTCGAGCAACCAGAACTCTCAAGAAACCAGAAAAATATTGAATACTGTACTTTAATTAAAAAATTAAATGTACAGGGCTCAACAAATGCCAGGTTGTCATGCCACAAAATGCTTACAGGCACCTAGATTTTATACAATGTATGTCTCTGCAATTCAGTGTTATCTGGAAGCAGGCAGGCGTGAGTGACTGAGCCATTGCAGTGTTGGCGTTACATCCCCCGGATTCAGCTCTGCACCCTCCAGCCGAACATATCTGTGTGTAAGTGAGGAGTGAAAGCTGCTGCTGCTAGAACAGCCCACACTGACAAATATACTTAGCACAGCATCCTATGTGCAGCTAATCTAGGCCTCTTTTACTAGTAACTCTCAAGCAACCAGAAAGTACATTTATCCAGCATCCGTCCCCAAGGGTGCCGGACAACTGTGAGTGTACTGTAATGCAACACGTCTATTGGGGAGCCTATTAGTTTAAAAGGTGAAAGAAGCAGCACAGGAGAAATATTTGAACTCCACAGTAAATAATAAATTGCATATAAAAGTTAAAAATATATAGCTTGCATTTATTGTAATATTTTTTTTTTTTGGGCTTTCTAATCATTGCAAGTTTAATAATTCAAATGGACCATACAGAAAATTGACCACAGTTGTAGCATTACTGTCCTGTTGCAATATTGTGGCTGATCATACAAATAACTGTATATGTAACAATGGGAAGTCCAACAAAGTTTATACAGTAACCATACAAAATATATTAATAGAAAACAGTACATTTTAGGATGTCACTATATCGCACAACAATGTGGGAAAGGAGCATTTTGAAACAAGCTGCCACAAACACACTGACCGATGTGAGCTCACTGGCCTTTCATGGGAAATATATGGGAAGAACTATAGAGCCGTATAGGCATTTACTGTAACTGGACAACTTACAAGAACATGAGAAGGCTAATAATCACTTTATACTGCACTGAAAAGCAAATATATTACAGTAGCAGCAATTTATCACTCTAATTATTCTTTGTTATTTATTTATTTATTTATTTATGTAAAGTAAGTTAAATGTCACTGTTACTGTACCAACATTCATTGTTTACATGACTGACTTAGAATACATATTTGTCACCCAAAAATCAAATTATCCTTAAATAGCTTGAAAATGTGTCTATATATACTACTGGCCATTTTTCTCTAAAGTCACCCATTAATGAGATATTTAGGATTGTTTGAGCTGCAAATGAGTGGTGGGTAGTAATTAGATGCTTTTGTGTACTGATTAGTATCACAGTGTGCTTGTCTGTCTCTATGGTGACATTGAGGAAAATTGTTTAACTATCACAGAGTTAAATCCCACCCTTCTCAAGCATTCTGATTGATTTACTTTAGAGAAAATGGCTAGTACAATGTATAGACACTTTTTCATGCTTTTTAATTTATAACTTATATGAGCATCTCTGAGTTTTTTTTTGTTTAGTTTTTCTCACCCTAAGGGTGATAGGGGGAGCCAGACCTGGACTCCTTGCTCACTGTGCCTTAGGGAGTTCAGCTGCACCTCACTGACGATGCCCATAAAGGCTAAAATGTACGTCTTGGGTTTGCTGTTTCTCCTGTTCAGGGAGCAATGAGCGACAATATTGTCCTCCCTATCTTTTCTCCCCTCCTTCACTCTCCTTCCCTCTCCCTTGGAATCCCCGCAATGAGCACCTTCGGCATGTGCAGCCCGTAATCTTTGTGAGCGTTACACACAAACTCGCAGTACGACAACTTTATTAATGATTATGTTGCATAAGAACTGCCGGAAAGGAATCTTCAATTGAAATGTGGCAATCTTTAGTGCATGTGCTTTCAGCATGCAAAACAATGGCTAATCACAGTAAATCATAATTACATATATTCAGTGGCAGAGCAAGAAATTGGTGGCCCCTGGCACAGAACATGTATTTGCCCCCACAACAAGGAGGGTTGTAGAAACTTTTTTTTGCACTGGGTCCCCCCTGTACGAAATCACTCATCACCCCTCCCAAAGACCCCTTCCCATAACACGAATCCTCTCCAAGACTCTTTTCCATCGCTGCTTTCCCTTAAGACCCCTTCCCACAGCTGCTCCCCTTTCCACAGCTGCTCCCCCTTCCAGGGGGGGCTGTGGTGGGTTGGACAAAGGTGGGGGGGCCACAGGGGGCCTTTACACTACAGAAACAAATTAAATGCAAAAACAAAAAAAACATTACACAGCACTGGGTCTCCCCAGAGGAGGGTCCTGGTGCACTGCACCCCCTGCACCATTGGTAGCTCCACCCCTGCGTATATTAATTATTAAATTAAAGTATGTATTTGTTTATTTTGTTTTTTACCTTTCCAAAAAAAGCTTTGCTCATTATTAAAGGACCATTGTAGTTCATCAAAATATGAATCACTTTGTATTTCAGAATATACCATCCAAGACAGTGTCCTCCAATATTTTCTATGTCTAAATGTTATTTAGTTTTTACTGTACCCCCATATAGCACTATGTAATATGGTGGATATGTTACAAATAATCTATTATATTAATAATAACAATACTTTTGTATTTTTGCTAATCAACTTACTGAGACAAGAGACAGAATACAGAGGAAGCTTCTCTCTACACGACGGGCTGTGAGCAACTGTAGCTACTAAAACTCAGTACTTTCATTGGGACTAATGGTAAGTTTATATGGACACACACTCCTGAGATAGAAGATAAATTAAATTAAATCCTGTATTAATTTTTGTTGTTGTTGTTCAGTCGTGTGCGACTTCCTGTGACCCTATGGACCCACAACACGCCAGGCACATCTTCTGTCTGGGTGTGCTAATCCACAAGGTTTTCATGGCAAAGATACTGGAGTGAGTTGCCAGTTAATTTTCCAGTGGACTGTGATTTGTCTGACCTCTCTGCTATGACCTGCTCATCTTGGGTGACCCTACATGGTGTAGCTCACAGCTTCATTAAAGTACACAGGCCACTTTACCATTACAAGGTAGCGATCTGGAAGGGGGTATTAAAGATTAATCATATATAAGCTTAAAAAAAGGAGAGGATGTGGATTTTTTT